>JABSTQ010001264.1:0-10680 GCA_013358835.2 Ixodes persulcatus | reverse complement strand
GCGCGGAGAAAGCGATGTGATCGTCCTGGGAGGCAGCCTCCACCCCCCCTGCGCTCGTGCGGCCATCCCTGCCACGACATTGCTTGCAGCGCCATTTCTCGCGTTTTGTTGCTCCCATTGTTGTAAAGGTAGTATCGGCAATGCCGGCACATTGTCCTAAATGAAGGGACTTGTGGCAGTCAGCACACGTCATGAATCTACCGTCGGTGGGGACGCATGTGCCACACACACCGCATGCAGCAGATTGAGACATGAGGAGGCAGCAAGATATCAGTTTGAAAGGCAAGGAAGATGAAGTTCGGGCTGCAGTATGAAATCACACGCTCACCGGAACCGATCAAGTAGAGGATGCTAGCCTTGCTCGTAACATCAAGAGGGCGGTGGTGGTCGTGGTGGCAAAGGGGTTCACGAGGACGACGTGCCGATGTTCGCAGTCAGATGCCTGTTAATGGCGTAGTGCTCGCAGGATGGAAAATGGCGGCGGTCGAGGCCGTGTCGAGAATCTTGTTGATTTCTGGGCCCGAAACTTCCAGGTGGGAGCCTCACCTTGTGCCGTTGAGGATAGGGGTGTCGAGGGTCTCGCAGCAAAGCAGTGAGAGTAGATTAGGGGCCTAGGGAGGGGAATTTAAGAGAACATTTTGCACAGTGATGGAGACATACGTTTTGACCCCCAGCCTCGTCTTCTTCTAGTCCCAATCTAATAATAATAACAACGACAATAATAATAATAATAATAATATTATTATTATTTTTTGTACATAAAAAGAACTACCCTGAATGACGTGCTAAGCTGAGCAGAGAGGTGGAAATGGGTACGCGATGCGCCTCTAGCGAGTCATCCAGGGGGAAGTGGGGAACATAAAACAGAAAAACATAAATACATCAACTACTAGAAGGAGAAAGAAGAAGCTACCGACGAGTTTGGACGCGTTTTCTTGAGCTCCCGCTATTAGGCCTAGTACCTAATACCGATGACCTCGAATACCCCACCGACTTCCAGCTTCTCACCCGCCGCGGCCTTATCCGTGGACGGGAACCTAGAGGAGATGGACACGCGCCCAGCAAGCCAGGCAAGTCCTGCCGCCGCCGTGACGGACCAGCTTCCCACTTCGCTGATCGCACCCGCAAAACGCACCGCGGAGGAGAAACCTTTTCTTGGTGAATCTTCCACAACTACCAATAACGTAGATTCGGCGGAAATCGCGCTGAAGGCTCTATTTGCGGCGATTCCGAGAGAACGCCTCATTGACATCTTCAAGAACTTTCTCGCAGGGTCCAGTCCAAGCAAACCCAGCAAGGGCAAGAAGAAAAAATCGGACAAGACAAACCCGCCGACGGCGAATTTATTGCCGAACTCAACAAGCGTTGCTGAGTCCGAAGCGACAACGCCAGCCCAAGAAACGCCGAGCACAGCGGCAAGTCGGCACCAAGACGCCGATACAACTGCGCTGATGACATTTACAGCTGGCTGTGCGCAAGATGGCGCGGCCTCAACCGAGTCGCAAGGTCCATTGCCCTCAGACAACGAAAAATGAACACCAGTCACCTAGAAGAAAAGAAAGCGGGTACGAGTAGACCCCTCACTCCAAGCCCACGGAACGGTACGGCCCCGACAGCGCCTGTTCGAGTACAAGGTTCGCCCTACGAACTCTCAAGTCTCGATAAAGCCTTACCTTCAACCACTCAAGACGCAATGCACCATGCTGCGCGCTACAGCATCGTTCTCGATGCACCTCATCGAGCAAGACAACACCATTTCGGTCCGTACGGACACGGAGGAGCTGGCAAAAACGCTAAGTGAGATTACAGAAATCAAAGTGCAGGGACGCGAAGCACTTCCCGTACAAGTCTTCCGCAGGTTTGGCACTTCATACACCAAAGGTATCATCTATGATATCTACCCTAAAGAGCAGGACCCGCGCGACGAGGTCCTCAACCGCGAACTCGAATCGGAGAAGATCGACATCGTGGCCGCCCGTCGGCTAGGCAAGTCGAATACGGCTGTCATCACGTTCGACGGAGAGAGACTACCGAGGTCGATCTTCTACGGCAAGCGCTACATGAGGGTATTCCCACACAGGCCAAAGGCTGTTACGTGCCGTAACTGCCAAAGGCTGGGCCACAAACCTGACATTTGCCCGAATCAGGCGGTGTGTCCGATCTGTGGAGCTTCTCACCTAGCCGACACTGACCCCGCCAAGGAACCAGGATGTCCGGACTCTACTCCCTACTGCCAGGGGTGCAAGAAGAAAGGCCACCTGGGTACCAATCGCAAATGCCCAACTTGGTCGGCAACGAACAAACGGATGCGGGAAGACATCCAGAAATTGAAAAAAAAAACACCGACTCCAACAGCCGTCGGAAAACACAGAAAGAGTAAAAAAACTACGACAACACAGAGCGGCACTTTATGGGCTGACAAGGTGAAGCAGAACATCAATGCACCCCCAACGCCCCCACTGGAGGGTCAGAAACACAAGAGCTTCGCAACATGTGCAGCTACCTCAAAGCTGAACTCGACAGGCTTAAAGCCACAGTCCAGTCACAACAAGAGGAAATCAAGTAATACAGGGAAACTGCTAACCGGCAAAAGGCGCTAGCAGCCCAAATCCTCAACGAAAAATGATCAGAGTTCTCCAGCGGAACTGTCAGGGGCTCCGCAAATGGGCAGCGGAACTCCGAGTACGCCTTCTGGATAAGCCTGACGAACGCCCTGACGTACTGTTACTTCAGGAAACGAACACCACAGCCGTCAATCTTTATGGATACCTGGTATACTCAAGTCCCTCCATAACCACCAAACGCCCTGGAGAAACGACTTCTCCTCCAGGGAAGGCTCTTGTCTACGTGAGGGACGACTGGCCTCAGCACCAAGTCGACCTCACCCCGTACTCCAACGACGGGCAGGAAATTGTGGCGGTGCGGATCCAGGTCCAGCAGCACCACATCGTCCTAGCATCCATCTACTACAGACCGCTCAAGTCCGCGACACAGCAAAGAACCAACCTATGGATCTCCCATATTCACGATCTCTACCCCAAAGAACAGAGGCTCTACGGAGGAGGCTTTAATCTCCACCACCCTATGTGGGGATACAACCATGAATCTCCGGGAGCGAAAGACTTAGTGGGCGAGATGCATACCTTCCGCCTAAACCTGGTCAACAAGAAAGGAGTCAAAACAAGACTAGGAGGTTCCGGGCAGTCGGACACCACACCCGACCTCACCTGAACCACGAACCCATACATTCAACACCACAAGTGGAAATGCCTACCGGATACGTGGGGTAGCGACCACTTCCCCATCTGCTTCGAATTCTCGCCGACGAGATGGGTAAAGGACAAGGTTAAAAAACGCACAGCCAACAGCGTACACTGGGACAAATTTAGGGAAGCCCTTAACAACGAGGAACTCGAAGACGCTGACTTTGAATCGCGCCTCAACAACGCCCTGAGGACTGCAACCATTAAAAAGGACATCGATGAAGATACTCCAACACCCGATCTCCACCTCCTCAAGCTGCGGGCCAAGCGACTGCAAAAGATACAAAAGTACCGTAAAGGGCCCAAAAGCACCAAAGCCAGATGCAACATCACCAGGGCTACGGTGGAAGCGAAGGTCTACGCACAAAAACTCGACGAACACCGCTGGCTCGACTACAGCGCATCGCTCTTCGAGAAAACGTCGATATCGAAACTGTGGGCCACGAATCGCGCGCTTCTTGGAAAGAAGAAATGCAAAGGGGCAACACTCACGCTTGCCCTTAAGCTCAACAAGACTGAGAAACAACTCGCCGGAATGGCAGGGGACCTCTTTTTTCCCCAGCCCGACTTGACGAATTGTCCTTCGTCATACCACCACGAAGTACGTGCTCCGGATTACGGCATGGACCGGCCCTTCACGCGGGGCGAGCTCGAAAGCGTTCTTCAACGCGGAAAAACCCACACAGCCCCAGGACCCGACAAGATCACCATGACAATGCTGAGAAACCTTCCAGATCTTACCAAATCCGAGCTTCTAGAGTGGAATAATGAGATCTGGGAGACTGGCAAGCTTCCCAAAAGCTGGAAACACTCCCTCGTCATCCCGATCCCTAAGCCGGGCAAGGACAAAGGTACCCTCACAAACTACAGACCGATCTCCCTTACGTCTTGTACCTGCAAGATAATGGAGCTCATGGTACTTTCAAGAATAGAATGGCTTCTCGAATCCAACAACTCTTTCCACCCGGCCCAGACGGGGTTTCGACCCGGCGTCGGCACCCAAGAAAACCTGGCTCTGATATCGGCGGATATTATCCGCAACATCAGCCCTGACCGCTCCACGATCAGAACATCATTACAGTTGACGTCAAAAAGGCTTTCGATTCTGTTCCGCACTCAACAATCATAGAAGAATCTCAGCGCCTTGGCATCACTGGGAGATCTTTAAACTTTATCAAGACTTTCCTCGAAGGCAGAACCTTTTCGGTCCGCTGCGGAGCCAACTGCAGTGAACCCAAGGCCAACCTCGTAGGTGTCCCGCAAGGCTCTGTCATCTCACCGATGCTTTTCAACATCGTGATGGCGGTCCTGCCCTACGAACTCGAAAAAAATAACAAGCTAGGGTTTACGATGTACGCCGACGACGTATCGATCTGGACCAAGAGCGAAGACATCGAGAGGCAACAAGCAACACTCCAAGCCGGCCTAGACATGATTGAAGCCCACCTTCACAAGGTAGGCCTCCGAGCCTCCCCAGATAAGACAAACTATGCCACTATAGCACACAAAGAAGATTGGCGACCAGCTCCATCTCGTGCTCGCAGGAAAGCGAATCCAGCCCTCTACTTCTGTCAAGATCCTGGGAATTACCGTAGAGGAAACAGGCGAAGGGGACATATGGCTTCAAGACACGCTGAAGTACTGCAACTCTGCCCTCAATGCCATCAGAAGAATCTGTAACGCCAAGGGCGGTGCAACGGACGAGATCGCCAGAAGGATGGTAAAGGCCATGGTAGTCTCCCGAGTCTGCTACGGAGCCCGACACTACTGGCTCACCGAGGCACAGTGGCGAAAACTTGAGTCCCTGAACAACCAAGCTATGAGGATCATCACGGGCCTCCCTCGGTTCACCCCGCTCGGGAAACTAAAGGAGCACGCACAGATCAACTCACTTCATGACACCGTCGTCGCTCGCACGGTTGCACACGGCGAACGTCTTAAGCACTCTAAGCAAGGACGGGAAATCCTGAAACTTCTATGGTGCGCAACAGAAGGCTTCCCCGACCTTCCCGAGCACCTCCCTCCTTGGGAGGATCACATGAACATTGCCGAAAACAAGCCGACTGCTCGAAAAGGCGACTTCCAACAGCAAGCACGAATCGCAAAAGCGCACTCCAGAATGGTTGAGACATGGACCAACCCCACTGACATCATGGCCGCATATACCGACACCGCCGCAGAAGACTCCCCGGTTCCGCTGAAGACTGCGGCAGTCTACTTTCCAGCTCTCGGCTCCTCGGCCGCGAACGCACTTCCAATGCGCACCTCCATCAAAGGGGGTGAACTTGCGGCAATTCACCTCGCCCTCGAAACAGAACTCAAGTCACAACACCCGCTACCTCGCGAACTACGAGTGTTCTCGAACTCGCAGGAAGCAATTAAAGAATGCCGGAAAGCAAGAAGCCCGAGCCGCATAGTTCGGGAAATCAAGAAGCTCGCCTCCCGACTCCTGCAGAAAGGAACGACCACCAAAATCTCCTGGGTCCCTGCGCATGCAGGCATCGAGGGCAATGAAGAGGCTCATCAGCTAGCTCGCGCGTCCCTTTCCTCTCTCCGCGAAGCTGCTGACGTCCCTCCACATATACACGACCATGGCTATGCCCCCGCCTGTGATCAGGACACGGCTGGCCAAACAGATCAAGGATACGACCCGGATGAAGAACGGGCCCAGATTAAAGAGCACTACCGGACCACACTGTGGGAGAAACTTCCTCCGAACGCAGATCCCCTTCCCCAGGGTTTCGGCAGACGAGCCAGCGTTCTCCTCACGAAAATACGCACGGACACCACCTGCACGCCCGCCCGCATCGCATCATGAAGCAAAGGAACCAGGTCTGGAGCCTGTTCAAGGTGCACCATGGGCAAGAAGGCCGACACTCACCACATCCTATGGGAGTGGTGAGTGGTGAGTGTCGGAAGCCAGGACAAAGAAGCCAGGACAAAGCACCGACCCCCAGACATTAACTCCCTGGAGGGATGGACCCACCCGCCTGGATCCCAGGACAACCAAAGGAGAATCCTGAAAGGCCTCCTAGATTTTATCTATGAGGCCAAGTTGGACATCTTCATGTAATCCCTTCCCTTTTAGTTCGTGCCAGCGTCCAGGCCGCGTAGTTACCGACGCCCTCCCTCTCCTTTCCCCCCCTAGATTATGGCCAATAAACGCATTATGAACTCAACTACTACTCGTACATCAACAACTACTCGTACTTTCTCTAGGGGAAAAAATAGACATATAGCGCCTCTGCGATAGCGCGCTTCCGTTGCTAACCGCAGATACGTCGAGAGTCGCGGCGCGGGAACTACGCAGGAGGCGCCCCTTATCGCCCCCGTGCAGACTTTGCGCTGGGCGTGTGCAAACAGCGAACGAGGCTGCAGAGAATTGTAGGACCACATAGTTTTAGGATGCCGCCAACGTGTGTACCACTGTCCACGGAGTTCATACCGGGCCTAGACTGGAGACCGCTATGCTTTGAGCATCCCCTTCCCCTCGACAATCTGTGCCAAGTTTGTGGAGTGGTATGCAAAGGAACAGTGGTGCTACCTTGCTCCCACACACTTTGCGACGTCTGCTTTAGGGGTAGCGTGGACCTGGGTTGCCTGTGTCCACTGGACAGAGTGAACTTCGACCAGGATGGCGTAGACAAATTGAGATTGCGACCGGGACAGTTGCTGAAACTGAGGGTGTATTGCTGGAACTCTACCCAAGGCTGCAACTACGTCGGCCCTGTCTCGGAGCTCTTGGATCACTTCGAAAAAGAATGCCTCCACCACATGACATGTTGCCCTAGGTGTCATCAGAGCGTGCCGCGGCTGGGCCTCGTGCAGCACTGCGTCCAAGACTGCGACACTACAAAAAGTGCGGAAGTTCCGCAGCCAGGTGGGAGCCTGCAGGGGTTATGTGAAAACTTGGAGAAGGCCAGCACTGAGATCAAGCGGTCAATTGCTGAACTCAAGGACGGCTACTATGGGCTGCAGGCTAATGTCAACACAGTCGTGGATAATGTCAAACGTGGGCGTTCGGTTACAAATCAAGCAATTACTGAAGCGGTGTCGGGCCTCCTGGTAGAGCATCAGAGAGCGCAGCAAGATGTGTGTAAACTTGGAAGACAGTTACATGAAGATTTGGTGAAGGCCAGTGCTGAGATGAGGCACTCTGTTGCTGAACTCAAGGATGGCTACTATGGGCTGCAGGCAAATCTCAACACAGTCGCATGTGACGTCAAACGTGGACATTCGCTTGCAAATCAAGCAATTATTGAAGCGGTGTCGGGCCTCCTGGTAGAGCACCAGAGAGCGCAGCCAGATGTGAGTAAACTTGGAAGACAGTTACATGAAGACTTGATGAATGCCAGTGCTGAGATGAGGCACTCTGCTGCTGAAGTCAAGGATGGCTATTCTGATTTGAGGGCCACAGTTAACAGATTAGTTGATGCCATCAAGCTTGGTCGTTCAGAAGAAAATCAAGCAATTACTGGGTCCGTGACGGGCCTCCAGGCACAGCTTCAGAGGACACAGCCAGATAGAACTCAATTTCAGCGCAGTTTCATCGCAGTCATAGATGACGCCAAAAATATCGCCAAAACTGGAAACTCGAAACGAAGGCAAGTGATAACTGGTTGGAGTTAGTGCCACTAAACAAGCTACGCTTCAGAGTAACGACACTTGGCCATATTGTGGCTTAAAATCATGGTTGCCAGTTATCTGAAGCTTTATCTGAAATCACAGGAAACGCTTTTCCGTCGTCCACAAATGTTTAAATAGTTCGCGACAAAGCAAAGCAATATTACTTGAGCTTCCGAACACCGAATCTAATGCTGAGGAAGTCGCACTTTTGAATTATGACGATCGGCAGTTGCGTCTGTTCTGCACAAACACCAAAATGGCTGCACCCACAACAATGTCGGGGAACGGAGTGCCGATACTCTAAGCGCAGCTCATTTAGTGGCTCTAGTTGGAGTGAGTCGTTCTAAACACGAACGGTTCGTTCTTGAACAATTTGCCGACGCCCCTGCGGGTCCGTGTGCTAAATGTTGAAAACTTTGGGATCCGTTTCTGCTTGTTTTTCTCATTCGGGCCGCTCGAACCATCGCTGTAACTGTTATCGACTCGACGGAAATAGAGGTGGTGTTCGCGGCGGTGACTAGCTTCGCAGATTGTTAGGTGTATGAAAGCGAAATGCCATTTGCCAGCCCAACTTTTCAAGCAACCATATTTCTTGCGCTATTACTGTTGGGTGTTTGAGTGTGCCTGTGTGTTAACGGCGGCGGTTCAGTGGGGGAGGGGGGGGGGGGGTACTTAAAGTGGCTCGCGTACCGAATCCGGCCCGCAGGGCGTCGGTTGTCGACCGCTTTAGTGGAATAAAGAAACACACACAAAAAAAGAAAGATGTCTACATTTTTTTTGCAATGCCGAGATAGAGCGCAGCTCTTGAGGAGGAGGAGGAGGGGAGGGTACAGAGAGTAGGGTATGCCCCTCCTCCCCCTTCTTTCCTCCTCTCTTGCTCCCCTCCAATTTAGTGGTAATTTTTTGGCCAAATTTTTTGTTAAATATAGCGAAACAAATTTCCCGATAAGTCTAGCAGGGAAATTTTTCAGCTAAATTTAGCGGGGAAATTTTACCGCTAAATTTAGCGGGGAAAATTTTCCGCTAATTTTAGTGGGAAAATTTTTCGTTAAATTTAGCGGGGAATTTTTTCGCTAAATTTAGCGGGGAAATTTTTTCGCTAAATATAGCGGGGAAATTTTCCTGCTAAATTTAGGCGCCGTGTGACGTCATTATGGGACGTTTCCCATAATGCAACGCGCAGTTACGCCGATGGCGACGGCGACGCCGTTCAAGCCGTAAACGGGCGCCTGAGAGCTGCGCTCTAAAAAATCTGCCCAGCGCGCAACATGCGTTCGGCAAAGTAAATTTTTGTCCCAGCAGCTTCAATACCTTCGGAACAGAAATTCGCTGAACTTTACGTTTGCGCCTCCGTTCATACACATGCACAAAAAAAAAAAATCTACATAACGACAGGTTGTTCTCGTCACTAAAACTGAGCTCTGATTAACAAGATAACCCGCACACAAAAACAGTAAAAAGCCTTACGCCTACTCGAAAAGTAATGATACAAAAGAGAAATCACGCAGATCCTGTGGCAGATTAACGCACTTAAGTGTTTGTCACTGTGCGTCCCTCACAAAGTTTTCGTTCTTTCCAACCAGCTCCCTCACACCTACGGCCTCAGTGTGAAGTGGTCGTTCTATTAATGTTCAATAGTAGAACTGTTGTCGGTTCTGGTTATCACATAATTACAGTGATGTCTCGTTAAAGGGAAACTGAAGCGGTTCTGTATTTAAGAAAAAAAACACTTCAATAGCCTTCATTCGGCCTCCAGGATCACAAATATCGAGATTATTTTTCAACTCGGCCCACGGAGGCTGCATAAATTAATTTGTAAAGTACCACCGAAGCCCCTCTTTTCTGGGGCGTGACGTCACACTAGGCGTTTTTGGAATCTCTGCTCTCGCGCATCTTCAGCGCCTGTCAACGTTACTAGATTACCTCAGTTGTGGAACTCCCGCGGAGGGGGGTACCCCCCCTCACTCACCTCAATCCGCCTAGAGTCGTTCGAAGCGCCATCTATACTTTCGTTTCATAACTGTGCGTTCTAAAGAGCACAGCTGAAGCGCCAAATGGCGATCACAACGCCGCCATTTCTCCCTCAGCGGTCACTCGAGGAACTGCACGTGACATCTATTTTTGGCTTCAATCGGGTTACAGGGGTTCCACCCCCGTCTCCCTTGCGGACGCTCCGCGAAATACCCCCACAGTTAAAATGCGCCTAGGTCGGGACGCGCTACCTAATATCCGCGCTGAGGCATGGTTGTATAAAAACAATATTAATTGTGCTGCAAAACCTTGAAAACTAAAAATTTTAGAAAACATCACCCGCCCCCATTTTGTACTAATCTCCAATAAAAGTTGCTACAAAAAGAGTTTTTTTCGTTGGTTTTTACGTTTCGAGTGACGTTGAAACGAACGTATCCCGATTCAGTTACCAAAGCAGCCGTCCGGCGGCGCGTCGAGCGAATCTGGGCGAGTCGTGGTGAGTGAGGGGGGGGTACTGTTCGTGCATGCAGCGTCTATGAACAGTTCCGTAACTGAGTTAATCTAATAACGTTGGCGCCTGTCAAAGCTATGCACGCGCACTCTTGCTATTTCCAAAAAGGTCAGAAAGAGACGTCAGGGCTGGGGTCAGTCCATAAAAATATTAGCGGCGAGATGTTTTTGTGGCGCCCTCCTATGGTTCCCCCTTGTGACGTCATAACCTTGCAAACAACAAGTTCGATGGTGTTTGTTATTAGCATGGTGAAAGCTTGAAATCATTGCGCTCTCAAAGGAACACTGCCAACACCGTCAAATTAGAAGT
>JABSTQ010001263.1:0-15000 GCA_013358835.2 Ixodes persulcatus | reverse complement strand
CCAACCTAACCAACATAACCTAACCCAACCAACTAACCTAAACATAAACAACCCAACCCTAACCTAACCTAACCCAACCAACCAACCTAACCTAACCTAACCCAACTAACCTAAACAACTAACCTAAAACCCAACCTAACTAACCTAACCTAAACCTAACCTAACCCAACCAACCTAACCTAAACCAAACCCAACCTAACCCAACCTAAACCAACCTAACCTAACCACCAACCAACCCCACCCTAACCCCAACCTAACCCACCCCAACCAACCCAACCCAACTAACCTAACCAAACTACCTAAATACCCTAACCAAACCCTACCAACCTAACCTAACCTAACCCAACCTAACCCAACCCAAACCAACCAACCCAACCTTACCTAACCCAACCCAACCTAACCTAACCTAACCCAAACCAACCTAACCTAACCCAACCTAACTACCCAACCTACCTAACCAACCTAACTCCAACCCAACCTAACCCAAACCCAACCCAACCTCACCTAACCTAACCCTAAACCCAAACCTAATAACCCAACTAACCCTAACCTAACCCAAAACCAACCTAACCTAAACTAACACTAACCAACACCTAAACCAACCCACCTAACCAACCTAACCCAACCTAACCCTACCCAACCCAACAACCCCCAACCTAACCTAACCCAACCAACCCAACCTAACCTAACCCAACCTAACCAACCTAAAAACCTAAACTAACCTAACCCAACCTAACACAAACCAACCTAACTAACCTAACCCAACCCAACCCACCTAACCACACCTAAACATACCTAACCCAACCCAACCAAACCAAACCAACCTAACCTAACCTAACCCAACCCAACCCAACCCAAACCCCAACCCGAACCTAACCTAACCCAACCTAACCTAACCTAACCTAACCTAACCTAACCCAACCAACTAACCTAACCCAACCTAACCCAACCTAACCTAACCTAACCTAACCTTAGGTTAGGTCAGAACATGTAACTTCATAACGCGTTAAACTGTAACGCGTTATGTCAGAATGCGTTGCACGGTAACGCGTTATGTCGTAACGCGTTACACGGTAAGGCGTTACGTCAGGAAGTGTTACACGGTCACGCGTTACGTCAGAATGCGTTACACGGTAACGCGTAACGTCGGGACGTGCAAAGTCACAACGAATTATGTCAGGACGCATTACACCGTAATGCGTTACGTCAGAATGTGTTACACGGTAACACGTTACGTCATAACGCGCTACACTGTAATGCATTATGTCAGGATGCGTAAGGTCAGAAGATGCAACTTCAGAACGCATTACACTGTAAAGCGTTACGTCGGAATGCGTTACACTGTAACACGTTACATCGGAACGCGTTACGTCAGGATGCGTTAAACGGTAATGTGTTGCGTCAGAGTGCGTTACACGGTAACGCGTTACGTCAGAATGCGTAACGTCGGAATATATAACGTCAGAACGCGTTACACCGTAACGCGTTACGTCAGAACACATTACACCCTAACGCGTTACACTCTAATGCGTTATCTCAGGTCGCGTAAGGTCAGAAGATATAAATTCAGAACGCGTTACACAGTAACGCGTTATGTCGGAACGCGTTACACTGTAACGCGTCACGTCAGAACGCATTACACGGTAACGCGTTACGTCGGAATGCGTAACACGGTAACGCGTTACGTCGGAACGCGCTACACAGTGACGCGTTACGTCAGAATGCGTTACACGGTAACGCGTAACGTCGGAACGTGTAATGCCAGAACGCGTTACACCGTAACGCGTTACGCCAGAAGGCGTTGCACCGTGATGCGCTACGTCGAAGCGCGTTAAACCGTGAAGCGTTACACCGTGACGCGTTACACTGTAATGCGTACATCAGGACGCGTAATGGTCAGAACATGTAACTTCAGAACGCAGCGCGTTAAATGGTAACGCGTTACGTCAGGACGCGTTACACGGTAATGTGTTATGTCAGGATGCGTTACACGGTAACGCGTTACACGGTAACGCGTTACGTCAAAACGCGTAACGTCAGAACGCATTACACCGTGACGCGTTACGTCTGCACGCGTAACACCGTAATGCGTTACACGCTAATGCATGACGTCAGAACCCGTTAGACGCTAACGCCTTACGTCATAACGCGTTACACTGTAATGTGTAACGTCAGGATGCGTAAGGTCAGAAAATGTAACTTCAGAACGCGTTACACTGTAACGCGTAATGTTTGGACGCGTTGCACGGTGACCCGTTACGTCAGGATGCGTTACACGGTAGCGCGTTACGTCAGAATGTGTTACATGGTAACGCGTTAAGTCAGAATGCGTAACGTTGGAACGTGTAACATCAGAACGCACTACACGGTAACGCATTACGTCAGAACGCGGTACACTCTAATGCGTTATCTCAGGGTGCGTAAGGTCAGATGAAACTCCAGAACATGTTACACTGTAGCACGTTACAGTGTAACGCGTTACGTCTGAACGCGTTACACGGTAACGCGTTACGTCACACCGTGTTACGTCATATCGCGTTACACTGTAATGCGTTACGTCAGAATGCGTAAGGGCAGAACATGTAACTTCAGAACGCGTTACGTCGGAACGCATTAAACGGTAACGCGTTACGTCAGAATGCATTACACGGTAACGCGTTACGTCAGAACGCGTAACGTCGGAAGTGTATTGTCAGAATGCGTTACACCGTAACGCGTTACGTCATAACGTGTTACACCGTGACGCGTTATGTCAAAACGCGTTACACCGTAATGCGTTACGTCATGACGTGTTACACTGTAATGCGTTACGTCAGGACACGTAAGGTCAGAACATGAAACTTCAAAACGCATTACACTGTAACGCGTGATGTCAGAAGGCGTTACACTGTAACGCGTTACATCGAAACGCGTTACACGGTAACGCGCTACGTCAGATTGCATTACACGGTAACGCGTTACCTCAGAACGCGTAACGTTTGAACGTGTAACGGCACAAAGCGTAACACCGTAACGCGTTACGTCAGAACGCGCGCGTTACACCGTGACGCGTTACGTCAGAACACGTTAAACCGTAACGCGTTAAGTCACAACGCGTTACGTCATAATATGTCACACTGTAATGTGTTAGGTCAGGACGCGTAAGGTCAGAACATGTAACTTCAGACCGCGTTACACTGTAACGCGTTACGTTGGAACGCGTTACACGGTAACGCGTTACATTTGAACGCGCTACACGCTATTGCGTTACAACAGGACGCGTTACACGGTAACGCGTTACGTCAGAATGCATTACACGGTAACGCGTTACGTCAGAATGCGTTACACGGTAACGTGTTACGGCAGAATGCGTAACGTTGGAACCTGTAACGTCAGAACGCGTTACACCGTAACACATTACGTCAGAACGCGTTACACCGTGACGCGTTACGTCAAAACGCGTTACACCATAACGTGTTACACGCTAACGAGTTACGTCATAACGCGTTACACTGTAATGCGTTACATCAGGACGCGTAATGTCAGAACATGTAACTTCAGAACGCATTACGTCGGAACGCGTTAAACGGTAAAGCGTTACGTCAGAATGCGTTACACGGTAATCCGTTACGTCAGAACGCGTAACGTCGGAACGTGTAACGTCAAAACGCGTTACACCGTACGTGTTACGTCAGAACGCGTTACGTTGTAACCCGTTACGTCAGAACGCGTTACATGCTAACGCATTACGTCATAATGCGTTACACTGTAATACGTTTCGTCAGGACACGTAAGTTCAGAAAATGAAACTTCAAAACGCGTTACATTGTAACGCGTTGAACGCGTTACATCAGAACGCGTTACAAGGTACGTGCTACATCAGAATGCGTTACACGGTAACGCGTTACGTCAGAACGCGTAACGTCGGAACGTGTAACGTCACAAAGCGTTACAGCGTAACGCATTGCGTCAGAATGCGATACACCGTGACGCGTTAAATCATAACACGTTACGTCATAACGCGTTACACTGTAATGCGTTACGTCAGGACGTATAAGGTCAGAACATGTAACTTCAGAATGCGTTACATTTAACGCGTTGCGTCGGAACGCGTTACACGGTTACGCGTTACGTCGGAACGCGCTAAACGGTAATGCGTTACATTAGGACGCGTTACACGGTAACGCGTTACGTCAGAATGCGTTACACGGTAACGCGTTACGTCACAACGCGTAACGTTGGAGCCTGTAACGTCAAAATGCGTTACACCGTGACGCGTTACGTCAAAACGTGTTGCACCGTATCGCGTTATGTCAGAACAGGTTACACGCTAACGAGTTACGTCATAACGCGTTCCACTGTAATGCGTTACATCAGGACGCGTAAGGTCAGAACATGTAACTTCAGATCGCGTTACGTTGGAACGCGTTACACGGTAACGCGCTTCGTCAGGACGCGTTACACGGTAACGCGTTACGTCAGAATGCGTTACACGGTAACGCATTGCGTCGGAGCGTCTAACGTCAGAACGCGTTACACCGTCACGCGTTACGTCAGAACGCGTTACACCGTAATACGTTACGTCAGAACGCTTTACACGCTACCGCGTTACGGCATAACGCGTTACACTGTAATGCGTTACGTCAGGACGCGTAAGGTCAGAACATGTAACGATGTCAGGCGTTTTCCGAAGCTTGTCAACTGACCTAGATGTGAGCACGTTAGTACATGTATTGCTAGCATTGCCAAGCTGGACCGGATATTGTTGGAGATCTGCTGTGTTTGCTGAGAAATGTTGTCACAATGTTCACACTTTGGTCAATGCAAGCACATCTTTTTTCAGTAATATTAACTAACAACATTGCAGCAATCATTCAAGTTGACGCCGAAAAGTTAAGAGCAATAAAGAAATGAAAGCCAGGCTGTTCTGTGAGAGCAGATTTTATATGTTGTTTTATTGTTAAGCGTGGCACTGATTTGTTTTCCCCTTCATTGAAGCATGCATTTCATCTGAAAAATCATGATCTTCCATCATTGTGGAAGAGGTCTCGTAGTACCAGTAAAGGACGCTGGTGACATGTCTAGGGTAGGCAGTCAGTGCCCCGTTTCCTTACTGTATGCTCGTTTGAAAGTTTTTTAAATAGTTACACACAGACATGGATCTTTTTACTTCAAGGGGCACTGACAACCCAAAGGTCGTATTTTTTTTATTGTCTAAAACGATGCAAGTTGTAGTCACAGACACGGAAAAAAAAACGCATTGCGAAAAAAAATTTCCCCGCGCGCGCGTGCGCCTTTTATTTTTTGGCGTTTAAATTTCCCGCGCTCACCTCCTCGCTTCTTTTGATCGGTGACGTCAAAAATCAGGAATTTTAGAAGCTTTGTAGGTGACATTTCTATAACATTTAATAACGGCAATCGTAAAACATGCTTTTTAACGCAATTGCGAGCGCCCTACGGCCCCTCTTTCTGAAATACCAGAAATCAGAGTTCGGTGTGATGTTGCTTCCTAGATTTGTACCCTCCCTCGGAAAACTTGGCGGCGTCGTCGGCGAGCAACACGGCGAGTGGGGAAAGAAACCGGTTCATTCCCGCGCCGGCGTGATATCACCTCCATCTCGCTTGGGGTTGCCGTGGCAACGGTGGAGGTCTAAAAAAAAGTCGAGTCTCAGGAGACCGCAAAATTTGACTCGCTGTACTTCACAAATACAGCGAGATGAATTCAGTAATTCACAAATACTGAATTTTCAAGTTTCGAATTTTGAGGGTAATGTCCCGGCATCGTTTTCAATCGTTTCGGATAATAAAAAAAAATATGATTTTGACGTGTCAGTGCCCCTTTCAGTTAAAAACAGCACCATTCAACACAATGTTCTGTAGTAGGTCGCTCAGTAGAAACTAGGTTATGTAAACTTGAATATATGGCGCCTTTCTTTTCTCACGAAGCAAGTTCATATTATTTATTTTGATTTATAACATGCTTTTGATAAGATCAACCACAAATGGCTATTGTAAAAACCTTTATTGTATGGTGTAGCATTGCCACTTTTAAAGTGGTTTAATAACTCTAGTCACTCATGAGATGAGGACGGCTGGGAGAAGCCTCAGTTTCCCTGCCTCCAGCACGAGCTTCCTACCTTCGGCAATTGACTCCGTAAGTATGACGTCATGGGTCCAAACAAACCGTTGCTAGGGTTTTTGTTATGGACAAATACATGTGGCTAGGTTTCGCTACGAAAACCCGACCGTTCAAAAATCAGGAGCAGGATTTAAACTTCTACAAATCACAGATATAGAAAGCTTGAATGTCATGTATGTTTCGACAGAAGTGTACCGGTAATCGGTTGTTTCTGAAATATTTACGACTGCAACTTCCGGTCCTCAAGGTTCCTACAGCAGACGACGAATCCAAGAAGTACGCCGTCTGCCACACGCCGGCCGGCCAAGCCGGCGCCGTCCTTTGAATCGTGTGAATAATGACAATATTCTGATATTGCATTTGTTCGAAATATAGTGAGTTTCAGACACAAGAATTCATAGTGGGGTGCGATGCAAAATATGGTTCATCAAAAGTCCGGGCGTCGATCGAGATGATCGTCTGCTAAAACAATGCATTGCAACTGTGAGAAAAACATTTCAGGCGATCGGCTGAGATCCCAAATTTTGTTTGCGGACTCGCGCTATGGGAGGGTGTTTCGTACCTGGTTGTAACCATCACGTGGAGAGAAATTCTTGCAGTTTCTTCAGATTTCCGCAAGACCCCAAAGCGCGAAAGAACTGGATAATAAACATAAGGTGAGTTCATGTAGCACTGGTGGACAGTTGCCTTGATGTAAAAAAACGGGCCAAACCAACCGCGAGCACGTAAAACCTATTTTCTGTTCAGTCATAATGTCTTAAAGAATGGTGCTATATTTATGTTATTACTATAATATCGATAAAGTAGTTGCATGCAAGTAGTAGTGAGAGTAAAATCCAGCTCAAAGTTGCAGTAGTCTTAGATTGCTATGGTAAAACAGCGTTGAGAAGTATGTGTCCATGCGCTATCTGGTTATTTTCTCTATGCTTATATATCTACCTTTGGTGATGTTTTTTCATTGTGCTCTTTATATGTTCTCCTGTTTGGACTAGCTTTTTAATTTAGTATTGAGTACAAGTCTCAATAATAATAATGATAAACGACTTACCTCGACGGCGTACAATTTGTTTCTTATGCTGGCCTGCACTACGCCAGTAATGGACTTCAGGTCGTCGTCGTAACTGATTTGCATGACGTGGTTTGATTTTACGGCATTTTCACCCCTCTGAACTAAGCTGGGTTCTTCACAGAAGAAGAACGCACATTGCAGAGGCCTCTACGGCCATGGCGATGCACTTGATTTTGTCACTCGTTTACCGACGCAACTCAAAGAAAATGCCCGCTGCACAGAGGCCAGCAAATCTATCGTGTCGTCTGCTGCCAAAGCAAAGCGGAGTGTAATACTTCAGAAAGGGCTTTCATCGTTGCAGTATGACACTGAGACGACAAGAACACCTTCATAATTAGATATCAAGAAGTTAAGTTGCTTACAAAAAATTATTTACTTACTTATAAGCAAAAAACTAGCCTCAAGTGGAGTCTCCATGCGTTAGTCCATAGCAATGTCCCTAACAACGGTTTGTTTGGCCCCAGACGCCATATTGTGACGTAGTCACTTAAGGGGTCAATGCATAGAGGCCAGACACTTGCAAGACATGCCCAGCTGCTCGCATTCCGTTGACTATATCTAACATATTGCCCGAATCGTGTATGGGTGTGTTCAATGGACTATCACATGTTTTGTACCAACTTGGGGTGTGCCTCAAGGACCAAATGTAGGACAACGGACAACAATTCTGACGCGTTATGTCAGAATGCGTTACACGGTAACGCGCTACGTCAGAATGCGTTACACGGTAACGTGCTACGTCAGAATGCGTTACACGGTAACGCGTTACATCAGAACGCATTACGTCAAAACACGTTACAACGTAACGCGTTACACGCTAACGTGTTACGTCATAATGCGTTACATTGTAATGCGTTACGTCAGGACACGTAAGGTCAGAACATGAAACTTCAAAACGCGTTACACTGTAACGCGTTGTCTGAACGCGTAACACTGTAACGCGTTACAACGGAGCGCGTTACACAGTAACGCGTTACGTCAGAACGCGTAACGTCAGAACGTGTAATGTCACAAAGCGTTACACCGTAACGCGTTACGTCAGAACGCGTTAAACCGTAACGCGTTAAGTCACAACGCGTTACGTCATAATGCGTTACACTGTAATGTTTTACGTCAGGACGCGTAAGGTCAGAACATGTAACTTCAGACTGCGTTACGCTGTAACGCGTTACGTCGGAACGCGTTACACGGTAACGCATTACGTTGGAACGCGCTACACGGTATTGCGTTACATCAGGACGCGTTACACGGTAACGCGTTACGGCAGAATGCGTTACACGGTAACACGTTACGTCAGAATGCGTTACACGGTAACGCGTTACGTCAAAACGCGTAACGCCGGAACCTGTAACGTCAGAACGCGTTACACCGTAACGCATTACGTCAGAACGCGTTACACCGTGACACGTTAAATCGAAACGCGTTACACCATACCGCATTACACGCTAACGAGTTACGTCATAACGCGTTACACTGTAATGCGTTACATCAGGACGCGTAATGTCAGAACGCATTACGTCGGAACGCGTTACGTCGAAACGCGTTGATCGGTAATGCGTTACGTCACAACGCGTAACGTGTATCGTCAGAACGCTTTACGTCAGAACGCGTCACACTGTAACCCGTTACGTCAGAACGCATTACACCGTAACGCGTTACACGCTAACACATTACGTCATAATGCGTTACACTGTAATACGTTACGTCAGGACACATAAGTTCAGAACATGAAACTTTAAAATGCGTTACACTGTAACGCGTTTCGTCGGAACGCGTTACATCAGAACGCGTTACACGGTAACGCGCTACGTCAGAATGCGTTACACGGTAACGCGCTACGTCAGAATGCGTTACACGGTAACGTGCTACGTCAGAATGCGTTACACGGTAACGCGTTACATCAGAACGCGTAACGTCGGATTGTGTAACGTCACAAAGCGTTACACCGTAACGATTTGCGTCAGAATGCGTTACACCGTGACGCATTAAGTCACAACGCGTTACGTCATAACGCGTTACACTGTAATGCATTACGTCAGGACGCGTAAGGTCAGAACATGTAACTTCCGAACGCATTACAGTGTAACGCGTTACGTCGGAACGCGTTACACGGTAACGCGTTACGTCGGAACGCGCGAAACGGTAATGCGTTACGTCAGGACGTGTTACACGGTAACGCGTTACGTCATAATGCGTTACACGGTAACGCGTTACGTCAGAACGCGTAACGTCGGAACCTGTAACGTCAGAACGCGTTACACCTTGACGTGTTACGTCAAAACGAGTTACACCGTAACGCGTTACGTCAGAACACGTTACACGCTAACGAGTTACGTCATAACGCGTTACACTGTAATGCGTTACATCAGGACGCGTAAGGTCAGAACATGTAACTTCAGATCGCGTTACACTGTAACGCGTTACGTCGAAACGCGTTACACGGTAACGCGTTTTGTCAGGACGCGTTACACGGTAACGCGTTACGTCAGAATGCGTTACACGGTAACGCGTTGGCGTCTAACGTCAGAACGCGTTACACCATCACGCGTTATGTCAGAACGTGTTACACCGTAACACATTACGTCAGAACGCTTTACACGCTAACGCGTTACGTCATAACGCGTTACACTGTAATGCGTTACGTCAGGACGCGTAAGGTTAGAACATGTAATGGCGTCAGGCGTTTTCCGAAGCTTGTCAACTGACCTAGATGTGAGAACGTTGGTACATGTATTGCTAGCATTGCCAAGCTGGACCAGATATTGTTGGAGATGTGCTGTGTTTGCTGAGAAATGTTGTCACAATGTTCACACTTTGGTCAATGCAAGCACATCTTTTTTTCAGTAATATTAACTAACAACATTGCAGCAATCATTCAAGTTGACGCCGAAAAGTTAAAAGCAATAAAGAAATGAAAGCCAGGCTGTTCTGTGAGTGCAGATTTTATATCTTGTTTTATTGTTAAAGGGGCAGTGGAACGATTTTCTGACTTTGGCCAATTAACCGCGGAAATTAATCTGCGTCACCTATGGACCAAAAAACCGAAAACCGCATTTTCTTGCGAGCGCAAGTTCTTATTTAAAAAAAATGAAACAAATCGAAGGTCGAAGTGCCTCAACTCTCCACGCCGACTTTCGAGTGACGTACTCTGGGGGTTCACGTGGTTTCCCCTTGGGCCCTCTCTTCAGAGACCCCAGCCGCTTCCTCCACGATTGTCGACTTTCAAAGGATTAGCCTCATCGAAGGTCGCGGCGCGCGATGGACACAAAGGACGGATCGCCACGGGGCTGACTGCGAGCGTAGCAGCGGAGGGGTTTCAGGATTTGTTGACTTCCGCGTACCTCCAGAGACGCTGTCATTTTAGTTCCCTTAGCCACCACAGGCGGCTGCAGATCGCCAATAATTCGTTTTTTGCCTTGCGATTACGCAGCAGAATGGAAGTTTTTCGGGGAAAGGTGACGCGTTTTTGGTCACTTGGGCTTGGATAAACAATATAAAAAATGCAAACTGGCAATTCTTTCAACATTAAAACCGTTGCACCGCCCCTTTAAGCGTGGCACTGATTTGTTTTCCCCTTCATTGAAGCATGCATTTCATCTGAAAAATCATGATCTTCCATCATTGTGGAAGAGGTCTCGTAGTACCAGTAAAGGACGCTGGTGACATGTCTAGGGCAGGCAGTCAGTGCCCCGTTTCCTTACTGTATGCTCGTTTGAATGTGTTTCTAAATAGTTACGCACAGACATGGATCTGTTTACTTCAGTTAAAAACAGCACCATTCAACACAATTTTCTGTAGAAGGTCGCTCAGTAGAAACTAGGTTATGTAAACTTGAATATTGTCACGAACGGAGGTGACACGAAGACGAGCAGTGAACTGAAAAATAAAGTTTTAATGGGCGAACTTGTGCCAACCAAAAATAAATAACGAAAGAGCGTCGAGGCAGCAGAGAAGCAGGCGGCGATTCGGCGGCGAAACAGAGCGCGAGCGAGACTCACTCGACAAGGTCGCGGGTAGCTGCTTATCTACCGTGCGTCACTATCTCGAAAGTTCGGCAAAGAAGGCTCGAGTGTCGCGCGCTTGGAGCGTGGATAAACTGGCACTTTCGAGAACAACAAAGCAGGTGGAAAGTTACGTCTGGTGCGAGAATGAATGCGAATCTTCTAGATGCCGGTGACCGAGCGTTGCTTTCTCGGCTTTGCGGGCGGCATTATCCCCCCCTTTTAAAAGTGCATCGTCCCGATGCAACGCGAACAAAAACAGAAATGGCTAAAACAAATTACGGTGAAACGAAATGAACATGCAGTGTCGTAATCCTAGCGCGCGTAGAACGGCTTGAGTCGAACTACGTGGACGACTTCGGGTCGTGGCTGGCGGCGTCCTGATGGTCGGGTTCCGTCGGGGAGCACCTCGTAGTTCAAGTCCCCAAGGCGGCGGATGACCTTGTAGGGTCCGAAGTAGCGTTTTAAGTTTTTCACTGAGGCCGCGGCGGCGAATGGGCGTCCACACCCACACCCTGTCTCCGGGCTGGAACTCCACGTCGCGGCGACGAAGGTTGTACCGGCCAGCGTCCACACGTTGCTGGTCCTTTATTCGAAGACGGGCTAGCTGGCGTACTTCTGCTCGTTGGGTGACCAGCTGAGCGTCGTCGGTGCCGTCGTCCGTCGGGTCGTGGGGCAGCATGGCGTCGAGCATCGTCGTCACCTTTCTGCCGTGCACCAGCTGAAAAGGTGTAATGCCGGTAGTTTCTTGAATCGCCGTGTTGTACGCAAACGTGACGTAGGGCAACACTTCATCCCACGTCTTGTGTTCCACGTCCACGTACATCGAAATCATGTCGGCGATGGTCTTGTTTAGTCGCTCCGTCAGTCCGTTGGTCTGCGGGTGGTATGCCGTGGTTCGGCGGTGGTCGGTGTGGCTCAGGCGGAGTATCTCTTGTGTCAGTTGCGCCATGAACGAGGAGCCTCGGTCCGTAATCAGGACTTGGGGAGCGCCGTGCCGGAGGACGATAGACTCCACGAAGAACTTGGCTACTTCCACGGCGGTCCCCGAGGGGAGTGCTTTTGTCTCAGCGTACCTGGTGAGATAGTCAGTTGCCACGATTATCCAACGGTTTCCCTGCGTCGACGGCGGGAAAGGTCCGAGAAGATCCATTCCAATCTGCTGGAATGGTGCAGTCGGGGCGCGATCGGTTGCAGGAGACCTGCCGGCTTCGTCGGTGGTTTCTTGCGTCGTTGACATTCGTGGCACGAACGGACGTAGAGGTGGACAATCTTCGGGAGCTTGGGCCAGTAGTATTTTTCTCGGATCCGTGCAAGAGTTCTACTGTAGCCAAGGTGACCAGATGTTGGGTCGTCGTGGCAGGCTTGGAAGATCTCTTCTCGAAGACTTGCAGGAATCACCAGGAGCCACGTCGAGTTGTTGTCCCCGAAGTTCTCTTTATAGAGGATCCCTCTCCGGACGGCGAATCTTGGCAGGTCACGTGAGAAGGCTCGGGGAATCATACCCCCTCGTCCCTCCAAGTGGTCGATCAGTGCACGCAACTCAGGATCGTCCCGCTGGAGCGCTGCCATACCGTGAATGCTCACCGCGCCAAGAAAGTGATAGTCGTCGTCGCCGTCGTCTTTCGCACAGCCGGTAGCTGACTCGACAGGGGCTTTGGACAGACAGTCGGCGTCGCTGTTTTTGGCCTGACTTGTAGACCACGGTTACGTCGTACTCTTGCAGTCGTAGGCTCCACTGAGCGAGGCGTCCCGATGGGTCCTTCAGGCTCGCTAACCAACACAGCGCGTGGTGGTCGGTGACCACCCGAAATGGACTCCCGTACAAGTACGGGCGGAATTTCGTGATGGCCCAGACGACGGCCAGGCATTCTTTTTCGGTCGTCGAGTAATTGCGTTCCGCGCTCGACAGCGTCCGGCTAGCGTATGCGATCACGCGCTCCGCACCGTCTTGTCGTTGGACCAGTACCGCTCCGAGTCCTGTATTACTGGCGTCCGTGTGAACTTCCGTTTCGGCTGATTGGTCGAAGTGGCCAAGAATCGGTGGTGACTGGAGCCGTTGCTTTAGTTCATCGAATGCCTGTTGTTGTTCTTCACCCCATTCGAAGTTCACGGCGTCTTTCGTAAGGTGCGTGAGCGGCGCAGAAAGCTTGGCGAAATCCTGAACGAATCGCCGGTAGTATGCGCAAAGTCCAAGGAATCGTCGGACGGCCTTTTTGTCGGTGGGCGGTGGAAAGGCCGCTACGGCACGAGTTTTCTCGGGGTCAGGACTTACACCTTCGTTGCTCACAACGTGGCCCAGGAACTTCAGTTCACCATAGGCAAACCGGCACTTCGTCGGCTTGAGGGTGAGTCCTGCGGTCCTGATTGCCTCAAAAACGGCCCGCAGTCGCAAATGCTCGTCGAAGTTGGCCGAGAATACCACGACGTCGTCGAGGTAAACGAGACAACTCTGCCACTTGAGGCCTGCCAGGACGGTGTCCATGACACGTTGGAACGTTGCCGGCGCCGTGCACAGTCCGAAGGGCATTACCTTGAACTCATACAATCCGTCGGGCGTGACGAAGGCAGTCTTTTCTCGGTCCCGTTCGTCGACTTCGATCTGCCAGTAGCCACTCTTAAGGTCCATCGACGAAAAATATCGGGAGTGGCGTAGCCGGTCCAGCGTGTCGTCGATGCGGGGGAGCGGATACACGTCTTTCTTCGTGACCGCTTTGAGCCGCCGGTAGTCAACGCAGAATCGAAGCGTTCCGTCCTTCTTCTTTACCAGTAAGACTGGAGAGGCCCACGGGCTGCTCGAAGGCTGAATGATGTCGTCGTTGAGCATCTCTTGTACCTGGTCCTGAATGGCCTCTCGTTCCTTTGGGGAGACCCGGTACGGCGGCCGATGCACAGGGAGCGCATCCTCGTTGGTAACGATGCGGTGTTTCGCAACTGTTGTCTGGCGCACCCTCGACGTCGTCGCAAAGCAGTCGCCGAACTCGGCGAGGAGGTCTCCGAGCTGTCGTCGTTCCGTGGCACTGAGCTTGGGGTTAACGTCGAGCTGCGGCAGCGGTGTACTGCACGGCTTACATGGCGAGGGCTCGTAGGAGATCGCGGCGATTTCGGCGTCGGCCCGGAGTTCCTCGACGTGTCCTACAGCGACACCTTTCGTGAGGTGCTGCGCCTCCGGTTGAAAGTTTGTCACGAGGACCACAGAACGTCCATCCTGCAGCTCCGCTATGCCCCTTGCGACGCCTATACCTCTTCCGAGAAACAGTTGGACGTTGCCTTCCAGAAGGACTTTTCCGCTGGCAACTGCATCGGTCACAACGGGCACAAGAACACTCGACCGTGGCGGCAGGTTCACGTGGTCCGCAATGACTCGGACGGCGGCTGGCGACGTTTCGGATCCTTCCGGAGGTAGAACGGGCTTTCGCAGCGTCAACCTGTTTGCTCCAAGGTCGATCACGGCACCGTACTCACAGAGGAAGTCCATGCCAAGGATGATGTCTCTCGAACAGTCCTTGAAGACGACGAATTTCAAGGGACAGGTCTCTCCGTGGATGTCCACGCGCGCAGTACACCTTCCCACTGGTGTGATGAGATGTCCGCCGGCGGTTCGTATTTTCGGGCCATTCCACGGCGTCATTACTTTCCGAAGGCGGCGAGAGCTTCCCACTTAAAACGGAATAGTCTGCTCCGGTGTCGACGTGTCGTGGCCGTCGATGGTCACGACGAGGTCGATGGTCACGACGGCCACGACGTTACCATCGCGTCGTGGCCGTCGATGGTAACGTCGAGGTTATTCGACACCGTCGCATAACCGTCGG
>JABSTQ010001262.1:0-22604 GCA_013358835.2 Ixodes persulcatus | reverse complement strand
GACAACGCGACCGGCGACGTTTAAAAAACATGGCTTCGGTTAGGGCAATGAACTTCTAAAGCTAAGGGTGACTGCTCAATTTTTCCTTTCCATCATGGTTTATCATTACAACCTAGCTTATTACGTTTTCTAAGAATATTAACATTAACGCATTCAATCTAGTTTGTTGTGATTCTTTTTAACCCTGTTTTTTTTCTTTACTTTTGCACCGTCAGTTGTCGCCATCCGGCTTGAGGAGCGCTTTGTATGAGCGATTACCGGAAGTGGCCTTAAGTGGGACCACTGGTTATGATTTCACTGTGTAACAACAAGATGAGATGGCGTAAACTGTCGTGCATTGATGCCGGTGGTCGGGCCGTGATTGGAGGGGGCGGGGTGTCGCAGGTTGACATTCTGCTTTACATTAAAGGG
Source organism: Ixodes persulcatus (assembly GCA_013358835.2). Taxonomy (NCBI): domain Eukaryota; kingdom Metazoa; phylum Arthropoda; class Arachnida; order Ixodida; family Ixodidae; genus Ixodes; species Ixodes persulcatus. The sequence goes on along the minus strand of JABSTQ010001262.1, from coordinate 22,193 downwards.
TTTTTAAGATCCCTTGAGAGATTAGGTGCAATCGATCGACGTGCGGATAGTCATGTTGGAACGCTGGTCTGAACCATAATCTCCTATCGTACAGTGGCCAATGTGACTGTCGGTTGTCTCCTCCCCGAGAGCGAGTGCGCTCTGGGGAAAGGACTGCACAATACGAAAATATGACGGAAAGTACGTATATTTACAGTTTGGAATTTTAGCATTGAGAAATAATGGTAAGGTAAAATCGAAAAAAAAAAAGCTATCCTTATTTTCTGTTTAAATATATACGGTTCCTGGAGAAACTGCCCTCCAAGTGGCGCGCTGGGATGAGCGCTAGACGTTCTCGAGCTCGCCACGTAGTAGCGGCTTTGACTGCATTCAAGTTGATCGAAAAGCGATTTCTCTGCCCGTGAAGCATCACTTCCAGCTGAGTGAATATCCGCTCTACAGAGATTAATTCAAGACGGCAATTGCTGCCGTGCGCGAACAGCGCAAATAGAAAAACAAACACTACAATAGAAATACTGCCCACGAAGTGCCGTGTGGGAAAACAAACTCATGGCTTGGAACCGCATTGGAGCGGCTCGATTTATTGGCTTTCAAATAATCACGGCATCATCGAGCGGTCACTTTTTACTGCGAGATTCATCCCCTGAGCCATTCGAAATACTCTCAGAGGTATGACATTGCTGGAACAAAATCAACAAGCTGGAATATCGTTTATTGCTTAGGCAGTCACCGAGAAGTTCCGTACTTTCAAAACGACCAGTATGAAAGACGGAAACGCAGAGCTCGGGTGTAGTGATCTGGACAATCCAAGCATACAAATGTAAGGAGGACGAGAGACGCAATCAACCGCTTAAACAAGCGGTTGAATGCGTCTCTCGTCCTCCTTACATTTGTATTCTTGGTTTGTTCAGCTGGTGTCTCCTAAATATGTTTAACCAACGTGCTCAACTCTTTCCCGTGGTTAGTAATCTGGTTTGTGTGATGTCGTATTGATGTTTGTATCATAGAGTTATTACAATAAACGCTAGAGGCTCAGCTGGCGCTAGTGTGCTGTTGCATTTTGAAGCAGACAGCAAGCAGTCAGAAATTGACTTCCGGTAATGCATTTCTATGGGAAAAAGCGAGTACATTTTCTCTCTGCGCTCGATTGTAAGAGCAAATATCACGAATAATTTGCACGTACTAGGCACATTGGAACATTTCTCAGTCACGCAGACGAAATAATTGGTCAGTTACAGCATTTTTATTTGAAATTCGTGGCATGAAAAACGGTGTTAAAACCGCTTCGTACGTGTATTATGTGCACTGTCGGACACTGTTAGCGCGAACACGGCGTCGACGCTTTCCAGCATGGGGGATATACGTGCCAAACGAACGAAGGACATGTGAAAAACCAAGAGAGACGGCAAAAACTACGCAGTAACACTGGATAAGTAACTCCTTGTGCACGTAGACGATCAAAATAAATTGAAAGTCACGTAATATAGTCCGATTTGCAATAAATAAGTTCTGCTTTATTCTTTCTGCTCATGAATATGTGCAAAGATGCCTATTCAAATCATCAACCGCACGCTTCAAATCTTTGCAAATAGAGAGAAGTCAGAGAACAGGTGCCCGATAAAAACTGCCCGACATAGGAAATAATAAAAAGCACACCTTTCGCAGTCCACGTACTTTATTTCTTACATTCGAATGTTTTAATTTTAACCGATCGCAAAGATGCACAACGGAGTCATTTTCATTGAGACAGGACGGGCATATTAGCAATATATAAGCGCCACCGCAATTTTGAACACACTCTACATTCTTTTCGAGCGTTAGTTTGCTTAGAATCGTCGCTCGTTTTCACATACCTCCCTTGAAACAGAGGTTTTGGGCCTGAAATAGAGCGAAGTTTAACATCGTTCAGTGGTAAAGAAAAATGCTGTAACTAAAGCAATTACACTTTCACAGTACCGAAAAAGGTACATACTATCCGGTACAACCAAAATGACAAAAGTTATTCATGTTATTTTCCGGCGAAGAGACAAAATTCACGCGTGTTTTCCCATAGGAATACACAGGGATGCTGGAAATGTAGACTGCATGCTGTCTGCTTCAATTTGCAACCGGAAGTCCCGTAGACACTAGCGCCAGCTGAGCCTCTAGCGTTTATTGTAATAACTCTATGGTTTGTATGTGCCATGTATGGGTATGCGCTCAATGTATGTTCAGCTGATGCTTGTAGTATGCGTAATGTGTCTACATGTGTGTATAATAAAGGTTCCCGAAGCGCAATGGTGGCGTGAGGAAATAAAAGTATTTTTTGTAGAACATGAATTGGGCGGTACCTAGCGCCACCTAGCCTTAGGGTGAGCATATTCCTCAAGGTAGAAAACGGGACATCCCAGCAAGGGGGGGGGGGGGGGGGGGGGGGGGGGGGGGGCGGCGATATAAAGATTGAGATTAGGAGAAAAACTTTAATGAAATAACTGGTATCATTTCAAAGCGTTACCATATTGCCTAAGCCCTATAGGGCCTAGGGAACAGTCCCACTCACGGTTCAGTTGCATGCACCCATTTGGAAGGTCCTGCTTCGGGTTCTTCGTTGGTGTGGGCGTATTTTGCCGACGACTGAAGTTTCCTAAGCGGGACTTTATCCTGCAAGACTCGGCTGTAAATGTCTGCGCACATATATAGATAAAAAAAGAATCATGTCCTGAAAACGGGACATGATTCTTTATTGGGAGAAAAGACGGTACGGCAGAAGCGGACCTCAAAAACGGGCTGTCCCGGCCAAAACGGGACGTCTGGTCACCCTACCTACCCTAGCTACTTGAAATTACTCTGCTTGACCCTGCCATCTGGTGGGAAGCGATTTAAAGTTCTTTCACGCTACGCGATGAACAGCGGCTTCGAGTTTGTTCTTTTGAGAGCTGCTTTTGGTTTCGCGGATTGGTTTGCCATTCCTCCGTGATGTGCAGTTGACGAAGGAATTGTGACTCGAGGAATTTCAAAGGTAAGACAAAGTGCGCGAAGTAGCTGGGTATCGGTTGTCTCCGTTTAACATCGCAGTGCTGACGACGAGAAGACTGAGTAACTGCTTTGGAAGCGCAAGTTTCTTTACCTGCGGGGGGAATCTGGTTTCGGAAATAAACACAGTTCGCGGAAAGCTCGTGTTACGCTTATTTGCTCCTTCTCTCGTCCCGTACAAGGAGACGTAGCGTCCTAGTTAAGCCTTATTGAGCTCAATTTGTTCGATTCGGGGCCGCCATAATGAGATGCAGGCGACGGAGGAACTTTGCTCCTGCCTCAGGGACGAAAGTTTTTCCCTTTCTAAAGGAACATAAGTTACAAGACCATTCCTCCCCTTAGGGACGACTATCGATACCCATTTTTCTAAGAGTGTGGACCGCAGAATGGGCGCTAAAGCCTGACACGCGCGATGAGAGTCTGCTCGCTATTTTCAGTCGCGACGTCGCCCGGGCTGCAAAAGTGTGGATCGTAGCTGAGATGGTCGATGTAGATGCTGAAAATCGCAAGCAGATTTAGGCATTTCAAGACGGTTATGTCCACTGGTAACAATGATCACCATCCTCTTGTATCTACTGCTTACACTGAGCCCACTTACCCCAACCAACCTTCAAACTTAAAAGTCTTTTGAGGTCTGTACTTACATCTTATTGCAATTACCGGTTCAACGTTTGGTCTACGGGCCGCTGTAGTTTAAACGAGCAGACTATAAAAAGCAGACAAGTTTGAAAGAGCAGACTACAGTTTGAACGCATGCGCAATGGAGTTCGGGCAAGAAGCACCGCGTCCCGCGTCAACAAACCATAATGTCACGTTGTTGGTGTATCTGTGAGTCTCCGTACTCTTTTTCGAGTTGGAATTGTCAATTCTACGTCCTCATAGCAGTGTCTTAACACTTCAGTCACCTGAGGTGAATTATCAAGGCTCGTTACGCCGCAAAAAGTTGCGTAAATAATTTGACGTGCGGCTATTCATTCGCGTGAACGCCGCAGAATGGACGCCTAAACCATGATGAGATTCTTCTCGCTATTTTCGGTCGCGACGTCGCTCGTGCTGCCAATGTGCAGACGGTAGCGGCGATGATCGACGTCGATACTGAAAATCAGAAGCGGAAACAGACCAAGTGAATCAGGCGTAACAAGTCCCTGTGATGGCCGCTGATACCAATGATCAACATCTTGTATGTACTGTTTACACCGAGCCTACTTAAAAGTCTTTTAAGGCCTGCTACTACTTCTTATCGCAATCACCGGGTCAACGTTTGGTCTACGGACCGCTTTTGTTTTAACGAGCAGACGACAAAAGCAGTCGAGTTTGAAAAAGCAGACGACAGTTCGAACGGTCAGGCGGCCGTTTGAACTTGAAGACGCACTGAACCCGCGGGTGGTCGGGACAACTTGGAGGTTTTCCATCGTTCATGCCGGAACAAAACAAATAAATCTGACGACCACAAGTATCCGATAATTCAACCCAAAGTGATCCCCGCACAAGCAATCGTAGTTCGACAGCTTCTGGTTCGCCCTTTTCGCGGCTACTATCCACGTTCTCGGACCAACGGAGGAGGCAAAAAACACAAGAAAACTGATCTTCAAACGTTTACCGACTCTTTTAGTACAGCCCCTGTCGCGGCGTTTGAACGAGAAGGAAGGTTTTCGTCTGGTTTATTCCAAAAGAACACAGGAATGCATGTCTCGCACGGTAACTTCTGCCCCCCGCCCCAGACTGGAAATGCGCCCGACGCGCCACCACCGCGCCGTGACGTAACAGAGTTGAGTTCGTGTATAGACCAACACGCTGTTTACAAACAAGCCCGCGTTTTCCCACACCAGGTGTGGGCAGTGCGCGTGCGCAGAAACCGGATTCGCGTGAAGTGAAGCGTCTGCCCATGAGCAGTGCCGTCGATAGCGCCACCGCAGCTGCGTGACGTCAGGGCCGCGTGTTGGTCTATAGAAACGCAGAGAAGCCACCGGTCTTCAAACAATAGGGCGCCCTATGGTTTGAAGTCCGGTGGCTTCGCTGCGTTTTCATAGAAGTTCAGCTTATTTTTTAAACTTTTTCCTCTGGTAAATTCGCTCTTTCTAAATTTTACAAAAAATAAAAACAACACCATCTGTGGGCAGCGGTGCACAAAATCGTAGCGCGATAGGTTAAGAAACCGAATTTGGTCGATTTTAAGAGCCTGGCCGCTATTCAGGACACCCGGTATATAAGTATATTGTCAAGTGAGGCTACCCTGCTTCATAACAGGATTGTGAATGCTTTAGAACAGGAGTTTCAAAACTTTTACAGCGAAGCTGTATATGACTTATTGATCTTTTTTTGTGTGTGTGTGTCCGTCGACAGTACGACAAAAAGCCATCGCGCGCGCCTTATCATCGTTTGCGCGCGCCTTGTCATCTGTCATGTGGTTTACAGATTTGTTTCAATAAGAAACAAGTGTCAAAACAAGTGCCACAACCACATGATAGATGATAAGGCGCGCGCGAACAGTGCGAAGCACGTAGCGCTCCCCGCATGCGTTTCCCGGAAAAGATTGCGGTTGCATCAGCTGCCGCGGCCACGGCAGAGTACGAAGTGGGGAGTGACGTCACTAGCCCCGCGAACAATGCGAAGCACGCAGCGCTCCCCGCATGCGCTATAAGCTGCGGCGGCAGCGGCAGCGTGCGAAGTGTTTTAGTACATGTAGCGCATTTACTTTTCTTTCCAACCACCTTCACAGCGTGAATTATAGCCCCACCTTCTTTGGCTAAGGTGCTGGATAGCGATCTGTCGCAATCTCGAGGGCCGAAAAAAAAAGAATAATTAGAAACGAAGGAAAACTAAGTAAATAAATCTAGATAAGCATTTAAACACAAAAATGAATGTTAGAGTAAGTATTAAAAAGAAACCTAAGTTGAATGAATACATATGGATACCCATTAAAAATGTACAAGGTTTTCTTCACCGCAAAAATTAACTATGCATCGCCGATAGCGTCTTCTCCGCCCAAATGTAGCGCTAGAGGTCCGAACTTGACGCCATAGTTTTAGCCCTAGCCGTTATCTTATTCAAAAGATATGTGATTTTCTGAAATTTTCAACGGGAAAATGGTGGCCGACCAAGCTCTCGAATACATTCAGCTCTATGGCGCCAGTTGCCAAACTTTGGGCGAAAATGGGCCCCATTTTTTCATTTAAAATTTTAAAATGAGTGCTGAAACTTTGGCATCTTGTTCGGACATCTAGCGCAACATGGGCGGAGAATGAGCATTCGGCAATACATAGTTTACGTGTGCGGTTGAAAATAAACTGTAAAAGTTTTTTTGTGGAACAAACGCCCTTTACCTCAAATTGAAGTTTAGGTTAGTAATATTTAGCTAATTATGGCATTACACAACACTTGCGACCAAGAAAACTCACCAGGCATAAATCAAAGCGCATGGGAATTTTGGCCTTTTCGCCCAGTATAAAAGACTAATGAGAATAATAAAAGCAATGCTGACAATATGCAATACGTACTTGTGACAGAGGGAACTGAGCGCAATGTACACGAGAACGAATTTGAATTTTAGTATAATTACACAGAAATAAAGCAGGGGACTAGGAATTGCAATGCTATTGATGGCAATGATTAATTAGTAATTGGCAAGAGTATTACGTTGCGTTTCTCTTGCTCTTTCTGGTGTCTTGGTTTGCGCATTTGGAGCGCGTCGCGGCGCCGTTCTTTTACGCGCACTTCTTTTTACGCCTCTAGCAGCAGGTCTCATACAAACGGGCAGCGGGCAGGGCTTCATTAGAAAGACCGCGACCTGACACGGGCCGGTCGGAAAACTTCAGCTGGCCGGATCTGACCCGCGGCCCGCGGGCCAGTGTTTGGAGACCCCTAATTTAGCAAATACGGTTGTATATATAATCACGCCGTGGGTTTAGGGCGCGTACTTCGTGAAGTATTTTGTGATACCACCTTTGTTCGAAAAGCGGGATAAACATTTTGTGAATGTTCTAGCAGTCTGTTACTTAAGTATCCGAGATAAGCTTGGACCTTAACCGATAATCGATAACGTGGAGGGTGAAGCTAGTGCTAGAAACTATCGAAAGCACCCATAAAATCTATCGAAAGCAATAAGAACGGTGAGGCTAATTTTTTTCATAACCATATAGGAATGATTTAATACCGCACTCAAAAATAAAAACATATTCACTTCCCTTACAAAAAATATTTCAGGCAGTCTATAGAAATCCCATCCCAACCACTCTCAACTTCCTATCCACTCAAGTCGTATCAAGAATTTTCAATTGACTTTCTATAGCTTTCTTTCAACCGAAGTCTATTGTATACAGATGATATAAATGCTATAGAATTTCTGTTACGTCGTCTCAATAGACTTTCTGACACAATATTTCTATAGAATTTCTTTAGACTATAATTGACAAAATAATAAGATGCATTGCGGAGAAGCGACATCACACCCAGTTGGAGCCTCCTAGTGGGGCTTTCTTTTTCCAACTGTGTCAATAGTAAAGAAAATTAGAGTTCTGGACCATCCCCATTCCCCCGACCTTGAAAAATGACATTCAAGAAATAACATGAAAGCAATATACAAATTCACCCTGAAGGAACGTATTCCACCATGTCCTGTTCATAAATCGTCCCCAGTATATCCTCTCCTTTCATGTCAATTAGACGGTAGTACGGAACACCGTCGCTTAAAACTTCCTTCATTCATATCCTGTTTTGCCATATCCGGTTTCTCCGGACTCTCCGTTTTTTTAGTTGATTCAGTTTTTCCTGCTCGCTTCAGACAAACGAACACGATAAGTTCATATTCGAAACGAGCTGCATTAAAAAACGTTTTCGATTTAAATACGACACATTTTAACGAGGTAAGAAAAGGTCCTCTAATAAATGGAATCCGTAATAAAAGTTCTCTCGCTCAAGCACCTCTATCTTCTCGACAAGGAATTGAAAATAATAAACCTAAAGAAGAAAAAAAAAACACATTATCGACGAAATTATTAGAAACGATTACTACAATAAATTTCTACCCTTGTATTTCGTATTTATCGATGATTTATTCGATAAACCACAACCAAAAAGAACAAAAAAATATGTATAAAGGGTACCAGCGGTCAGTGGATTAATCCATCCTACAAAGACCTGCATGAACGGAGTTCAAGAGAACATCGAAATTTCGAAGTGACAGCAGAGGCTTTTGATGGCAACGTGTATTATTTATACTACGATAACCTCGATGAATCTTTAACAATTAATGAATTTCTCAAGTCCTTCGATACAAAGCCATGCAAACGATACTCGAAATTGTAACATTAAAGACGAAACTTTGTGTAAACATTCGTCTAGCAGATGTTGGAATAAAAAGAAAAGGCCAGATCATTGAGCATGGTATTGTCCTTCCGAAGATGGATATCGTGAATAGCCTAGATTAAAAACAAAAAAAGATATTTGTAATGAGACTTTTTATCCGATTTCAAGAACAAGAATTAGAAGGATCCGGCTGGAACTTTCGACAAGTAATTGAAATGAATATGGCAATCACTAAATTTCAACCATTAAAAGGGGCAACATACATCCGTTTACCCGATGACATAGAGATTAAGACAGAATAAAATAAAAATTAATGTGTTTCCCTCGATGGCACCATAGGTGTACTCCTTAATGGAAAGATTGATTATGAAAGTATAGTGAACCTCCTATGGTATGAAGACCACTATTGTTGGATAAAGAATCTAAGCGGATGAGTCTCCCACTAAGAACATGATGGAAAGGTATATACATGAGAACGAAGTTGGAATTGGAAAGGTCGTATGGTAGTACCAAAACCTGGTTGTATTGAATTCAATAAGTATTTTCGTAAACTCAGACTTGCGTATGCTATCTATGCTGATTTCGAATTGGTTCTTCAGCCAATAAATGTGAATCCAGAAAAAATACAACAAAAACCAAAATCACACACTACCCAGATCTGGAATTTATGTTGTCAGTGCTTACAATAATATAAAGGTTCCACCGTATGTTTATCGTGGTAATGATACTGCGAAGTTCTTTTGTGAAAAATTTACGAATATTGCTAAGGCAATTTATTAATTACTGGGAATAAACAAAAAATAATTCCTCTAAATGAAAAATAACGAGAAATACCTGATGATGCCCATGAATGCTATATATGTTTAAAACCATTCAAGGATAACAAGGTATGCAATCACGATCATTGGACTAGAAAATAAAGAGGCCTGACCTATGACAGTTGCAATGTAAATTATAATGCCTCAAGATTTTTAAAGTTTACTTTCATAACTTATCCGGATCGGACTGTCATATATTTATTAAAATCCTAGCATATGACAAACCAGATTGGTAGCTTCTTCCAAACAACGAAGAAAAATATATATATCATTTTCAAAAATTGTAAAAATCAATGATAAAAAATTAATTGAGCTAAGATTTCTTGATAGTTTTAAATTTATGAACAAGGGTTTATGAACTCAATTTACGCATATCTAAGGAACAGTTAATCTAAGGAACAGAATCGATATAAACCTCAGGACTACATCGATTCTTTTGAAAGATATGATATAACTGAATTTCCTTCAAAAGATAAATTTAGAAGTAAGATATGACAGGAGATGAAATAATAGACGAAGAATACGAATGACGATTAACCGTTTATAAAAACAAATTGCAAAACACTAGGAGAGTACTCTGGCCTGTATCTCAAACAACATGTTTTACTACCAGCAGATGTATTCGAAAACTTCCGAGATCTTTGTCTGGAAACATAAATTAGATTCATGCTGGTGCTATACGACTCCGGGTTTAGCATGGGACGCGATGTTAAATTTGACTGAAATTAAACTCGAAATATTACAGATATAGATATGTTCCTTATGATAGAAAAAAGGAATGAGATGAAATGACCAATATAATTACACACAGATATGCGGAAGCAAATAATAAATATCTAAAACATTACGATCCAACCAAACCATCAAACTATCTAATGTACTTAGATGTCAATAACCTATGTAGATGAGCCTTTTCCCCACTGTTGCCAAATGACGATTTCGAGTTTATAGATCCTCGTGAGTCCTTGGGAATGAGTGAAGATTGACAAGTGCAGCCGTAGTAATGTTGTGAACGAAGAGGGGAGAAAGTGATTATTAAATTTATTGCATAAAAGTTAGGGAAAGGGAAAGGGAAAGAGAGCTGGTGAAAAATTGGGCCAGGAGCAGCATATAGTGCGATGACGTCACGTGCAAACCATAAACAGTTCAGCTTTCTGGTGAAATGCGATGTCCGCAACGCCAGCAATAGATGTCCCCATTGTAAGGTTGTGCAGTATATATAGCAGCTCGCGATGACATATACGGCAGCCTAATGAAGTGTTAAAGCGCATGACTGATAAAGCACAGAGTTGCAAAGTGAGGGCCCAAAACAAGTGCATATAAAACCGAATATAACATTAGGCTCCCGAGGCAGTATTTTGCGATGTTTCGAGCACATGCAAGCTAATGCCCATATGTGATTTATTTTAGGATTCTAGCAAATCTTCGTCTGTCCTGCGCGCTATTTATGTATAATTAGGAATATAACTGCATGCATTATATCTTTTTATTTTTGCAGTAAGTCGTTGTGGGTGGGATTATTTACAAATATACCATTTATTACCTCTCCATTTCTGCACATTTTGTGTATTTGCCTTCTGATCTATCATATGACTACAAAATCCCCTTTGACACACCTTGCAGCCCGGTGTCTCACACTGCCAAACAGCGAACAAAAAACACGTTTTCGCGGACTCAACAGCTGGCGTATTTCAGAGTACTGTTCTCCAGTGTCTGCCTCAAGTAGGTTTGTGAATCTCATAGATTCAAATTAATCACTTTCTCCCCTCTTCGTTCACTATATATATATATATATATATATATATATATATATATATATATATATATATATATATATATTGTTAGGAAAGACGACGACGTGGCGCCAGTGGCGCGCTCAAGTGTCGGCCGGTGTGTGCCCGCGCGATTCGATTCAGACTGACTTCGCCTGGCTGCGCTGCGGCACTGACCATCATCTACAATCCCCCGATCATCTCATTAAACCGGCACATCATTGCCTCACAGGTTGGTGGAGGTCTTATCGTTCTCCCGCCTCTCGTCCGACCGTTAATTATCAATTCTGGAGCTACGCAGCGGACGACTTGCGCAAGTCAATATGCCAGAAGAAGCAGGCAACGCTAACCGTCCCACGAACACCTCAGCGCCCGTGGTCAAACATCGACAGCGCGACCCCCAGATCTTCGACGGATCTCCGGACGCCGACGTCGACGATTGGTTAAAAAACTATGAACGGGTCAGCCACTACAACCACTGGGATGACAGCTTTAAGCTCGCGAATGTTGTTTTTTTTTCTCAAAAACACAGCACTTCGCTGGTTCGACAATCACGAAGAAACCATCAGTTCCTGGGAAGGCTTCAAAACAGCATTCGCCGATGTGTTTGGCAAACCCCAGCACCGGAAGCAGCAAGCGCGCGACCAACTAATGCGCCGCTATCAAAGACCCACAGAAACATCAACAGCGTACATTGAGGACGTCCTTCGTCTGTGCCGCCGAGTTGATGCTGAAATGGCCGAAGACGAGAAGATTCGCCACCTCTTCAAGGGCATTTCGCAAGAGCTCTTCTCCGTCGTGGCTCCGAAAGCACCTGCTACAACAGAGCGCTTGATCGCCGAATGCCGACAATACGAAGAGCTCGATAGTGCACGTATCTCCAAAAAACCATTCGCGCGACTTCCAGAAGTGTCCCAGGGAACAACTCCCGACACAAACCTTGCTTCGCTCATCCGCACCATAATACGCGAGGAGCTTCGTCCCTTCGTCGCACAACTACAACCATCTAGTGACGAACACCAAACAAATACTGACGTTCATGGCATAAAGGACGCAATTCAAAGCGAACTGCGCACTGCTCTGGGGCACCTCACGCCAGCAGCCTCTTCTTACGCACCAGGAGCACCCGTCCCAACTCCGATCTGCGCTTATCAGTCCATCCCTGCCACATATGCCGCACCAACCCCTCCATGGACACAACCACAACCAAGGACAAACATCTGGCGAACACCAGATCAGCGACCTGTGTGTTATTATTGTCACACACCAGGACATATCCTCCGATATTGTCGCCGTCGACTTAACAACACGGCTCGCACCTCGCCGACCAACCGTGTATATTACTCCACAGACTATACTGACGGCCATGCTATTCATCGCACTCCGCCCATCGACGAATTTTCTTCACGGTGCCACACGTCCACTCCCGCCGGTCATGAACAATTACCAGTCAGTCGCCGTCCCTCTCACAGCCCCGAACCTTCCCCACCGACACGACGTGGCCGCCCATCATCGCAGTACCCGCCACGACGCCGTTCTGTATCGCCGTTCACCACCAACGCTCCCGGACCTTCCCAACAGTCAAACTAGATAAAGCGGCCTGCAGCTACATTGGAGGTCAGGCTGCACACTCACCACTATCCGCAAATCCTCCTCATTTAGGATCAACATCGATTGTACTCGAAATTAGAAATCACAACTTCACCGCCTTAGTCGATACAGGAGCCGCGAAGTCTTGCATTCCTGAAAACATCCGCCGTCGTCTGCACGCAGTACTTACTCCGCCGTTGTAAGGACACTTAATGCGCATGGGCAATGGCGATTTGGTTCCGCCCCTCGGATACTGCACACTTACAATCCGAATTGGTAACAACCGTTACGTTGTTATGTTCATAGTGCTTCCCACCTGCATCGCCGACATCATCCTGGGATGGGACTTTCTGTCTTCAACAGAAGCATTCATTGACTGTGCCAGCCGTGAATTGCATCTCAACTCTTCTGATACTGCCGAGGTTGCTGCCGATGGTTCGCTTGTCACCCTGGCAGCCGACAATGACATATTGCTGCCTCCGTACTCCGCCGCTGTCGCCACACTCGTACCGACCCTACCCACCGCAGCAACTTCTGGTCTCATTGAACCCATCTCTACGCAACTCGTGACCAAGGGATTAATCATTCCTTATTCGCTTGCTACACTCACGAGTGGAAAACTTCAGTTATGGGTAACAAACTGTTCTTCCGAACCCCAAATCGTTCCTTCCGGAAGTCGCGTCGCTACAATGCAATCAACAGTGCATCACCAATTTGCCAGTCTCCTCCCCACCACTTCCGATGCGCTCCCTACACCACCCGATTTCAGCAAGCACGTGGAAAAAATGATCGACCACCGCTTACCACTGCCCCAACGAAATATATTAGCCCGTCTTCTTGCAGACTACGAAACCCTTTTTGACATTAACCCCGGAAAGTTGCCGCAAACGTCGCTTATAGAGCACCGAATTGATACTGGCGATTCATCACCCGTTCGAAGCCGACCGTACAGAGTTTCCCCAGCAGAACGCCGAGTAATTCAGACACACATAGATGATATGCTCCAAAAGAAAGTAATAGAACCATCTTCTAGTCCATGGTCTTCTCCCGTTGTTCTTGTTAAGAAGAAAGACGGCTCTTGGCGTTTCCGCATTGATTACCGCAAACTAAACAAAGTCACAAAGAAGGATGTTTATCCACTGCCCAGAATTGATGACACTCTTGATACGCTCCAAGGGTCTTCATATTTCTCTTCCATGGACCTCCGAAGTGGTTACTGGCAAATTCCTGTCGCCAGTGATGACAAGCCCAAAACCGCATTCACTACTTCAACTGGCCTGTATCACTTTAATGTGATGCCATTTGGACTTTGCAACGCTCCAGCCACCTTTGAGCGTATGGTGGACTCTCTACTACGTGGCCTTACATGGAACATTTGTCTGTGCTACCTCGACGACGTCGTCGTGTTCGCCCCGAATTTCGACGAGCACCTACACCGGCTGCGTATGGTCCTGCAGTGTTTCCGAGCCGCCGGTCTACAACTTAATTCCAAGAAATGTACGTTTGCTGCCCCACAAATCAAAGTACTGGGTCACCTCGTCAGTGCTTCCGGCATCAGATCAGACCCCGACAAACTTCGAGCTGTTGCTGAATTTCCTGTACCACTGAAAGTCAAAGATGTCCGGGTCTTCCTAGGATTATGCACTTATTTTCGAAAATTTATTTGTGGATTCTCTGACATCGCGGAGCCTCTCAACAATTTACTAAGGAACGGTGTGCGCTTTCAATGGACCAAGGAGCAGCAGGACTCGTTCGAGTCTTTAAAAACAGCGTTGACCTCCGCCCCCATCCTTGGACATTTCGTCGAAGGCGCAGATACAGAAATAAGAACAGACGCCAGCGGTCACGGTGTGGGAGCAGTTTTGGCCCAGAACATTCGAAATGAGCAGCGAGTAATAGCATATGCCAGTAGAACTTTGACTAGCTCTGAACGAAATTTCTCAACGACTGAAAAAGAATGTTTAGCAGCTATATGGGCCATTACAAAGTTCCGCCCCTACCTATATGGTTCACCATTCCGCATTGTGACTGACCACCATGCCCTCTGCTGGCTAGCAAGCCTCAAAGATCCAATGGGCCGTCTTGGACGGTGGTCATTAAAGCTTCAACATTACACTTTCACGGTTGTCTAGAAATCAGGTAAACGCCATCTCGACGCTGACGGTTTGTCCCGATGTCCACTTCCCACCGACCCTATACTCCCAGCACGCATCGGCACAGCAGACCCAGCAGCAGTCCTCGACAACGTCGACATACGGTCGGCACAGCTGTCCGATGATTTCTTAAAACCTATCATTGACACCCTCCACGGCACCCTGCGGTTTCCAACCCATCGTACAGAGCGCCGCGCCCGCCTGTTCACCCTTCGTGAAGGTGTTCTGTACAGACGGAACTATGATCCCCAAGGACGACCGTGGCTGCTCGTCGTGCCACGTCATCTTTAGAAAGAACTAATTCGAATCCACCACGACGACCCGACAGCCGGACACCTCGGGTTCTCCAAAACATACTTCAAAATTCGCGGAAAATACTTCTGGAACGGAATGCAACGCACCATCACGCGATATGTTCGCGCGTGTCACCAATGCCAGACCAAGAAAAAGCCTACAACGAAACCGGCAGGAGCACTACGGCCCATCCCTCCCCCTAACCACCCGTTCGAACGCATTGGTATTGACTTTCTTGGCCCATTTCCACTCTCGACCTCAAAAAACCGCTGGGTAATCGTCGTCGTCGACTATTTCACACGCTATGCCGAAACAAAAGCCGTGCCAGCCGCCACAGCCTGCGAAGTAGCTACCTTCTTCCTGCACTCCATCGTGCTTCGTCACGGTGCCCCTCAATACATAGTCACAGACCGCGGTACTCCATTCTTAGCTCACTTACTTCAAGAACTCCTCCGTCTCACTAAGTCCGTGCACAACATCACGAGTGCGTATCGGCCACAAACAAATGGCCTCACCGAACGTTTCAATCAAACTCTAGCTCTCATGATCTCCATGTATGTCGCAGACGATCACAAAAATTGGGACGTCATTCTTCCATACGTCACGTACGCCTATAACACCAGCCGCCAAGCCACCACAGAATACTCGCCTTTCTACCTCTTATACGCAAGAGAGCCACTCTCAACCTTGGATACCGTTTTGCCCTATATTGGTGACACTGCACATGACGATCACACCGACGAAGTTCTCTACCGCGCAGAGGAAGCAAGACAACTGTCCAGGATTCATACACTACAGACGCAGCAACATCAAACCCTTCGTCATGCCGAAATTCACACTGATGTCGCGTACCAAGTAGGCGACGAAGTTCTTCTCTGGACACCTCTGCGATCTCCTGGGAAGAGCGAGAAACTACAAAAACGCTTCACAGGCCCCTTCAGGATCTTACAACGCCTCTCGTCCACCAACTACGAAGTTACTCCAGTTTCGGCCCCTCGTGATCAGCGTTCAAGATCAACTGACATAGTGCACGTCGCACGCATCAAGCCCTACTATCGCCAAGCACCATAAACACAAGTGCCGGCGGTCCGGCACTTTTTTCACCGGGAGGGTAACTGTTAGGAAAGACGACGACGTGGCGCCAGTGGCGCGCTCAAGTGTCGGCCGGTGTGTGCCCGCGCGATTCGATTCAGACTGACTTCGCCTGGCTGCGCTGCGGCACTGACCATCATCTACAATCCCCCGATCATCTCATTAAACCGGCACATCATTGCCTCACAATATATATATATATTTGGTGACAACACAACTGAGCTAAGCGGAATAAACTTTTAAGAATGCCACAGAAGTTTTAGGGCAAACCCTTTCAGTCTACCTTTTATAGAAACACTGAGCATCAATCACAGCGCTTGTTTTCTTCACCAACATAGTTTACACTCAGCATCCTGATGCAGTAGAAGAATCATCCAGAAAGGAGTGATCTGAATTCTTCACTCTATTCTATAAGCACCTTCATACTCGGATCAAATATGACGTAAAATTGCGTTTACCCAAGTGAACATTTTCTTATACAGGATAAACTCGCATAGCCTGGCTGTCATGATATGTCCTTGACAAGATGCGGTCTTCTATTTGCAAATAAGCTTCATCACACTTGCTAACGGATGATTTTCTTTGTTACATAGAACAACATAGTATATCATGCTCTACTCGACATGGTAGATACTTAATAGACAATTTGCTAAATCCCCCAAGCGCACTTCAGGAATCATAGGAACAGTGTTCCTTCAGTTTCCCAGCGATAGGTAATTTTGACCAAATCGATGTTTTCATACGTTTCAGTGTAATCCGGAGTCATCCTGAATAAGCTTTGTGTAGCTGCAAATACCTGTCGTATCACTTCTAAAATTTCTCGTCAATGTCAGCGTTTTTCACACTGAGCAGTAATCCATCCTTCAACCTGGCTGAGCTGCATAAACCTCTTGCAATATTATCAGTCTCGTCATTGTTGTGTTGTCAGGAATCTCTTAAAAATTCGAAGGATTCACAACAACAAAAACCAGGATTTAGCTAGGAGTCAGCGGGGCTGTTAAATAACATTTTTAGCGTTTCTAACTTAATATCAGCGTCTTTGAAGCATTACGAGAATTATAATATTTTATTATATTTCTGCAGCTCAGGCAGGTTGAAGGGTGGATTTCATGCGCAGTGCGAAAACACGCTGACATTGACGAGAATGTTTAAAAGTGATATAATAGGTCTCTGCGATATATAAGACGCTTATTCAGAATGACTCCAGATTATCCTGAAAAGTGTGTAAGCATCGAATCGGTCGAAATTACCGGTCACTAGGCAACTGGGGGAAAACCGTTTACATGATTCCTCGAGTACGGGCCGGGGCTCTAGGGGGATTTAGCAAATGGTCTATTGGTCAATTTCTGACGATTTACGCGCGTAATCGTCTTAGTTTCGCCACGCGCCCTGTGCTTTCTTTTGTCCAGCCCACAGAAGCATAAAATTACTGTACATATCACACAAAAAAGGCAATAACAGACTTCTATTAGTTGGAGAAAGTATATATGTGTCAGGAACACGTAGTTATTTAAATCAGCTTTAAATTCATAAGTTTTTTTAAGGCCCTCCCAAATCACTTGCACGCGTGTTTTCAAGGATGATAACGCCGGAAAAGATTGGCGAGCATCATTCAGATAATTTGGGGGTGTCTTTGTTTATGATTGTATATTTTTAAGGTGATCGGCCCTTCATTTACGTTGTCAAATCTTCAATCAGTAATTAAATATATTTTTCAGCAATAAATTTGAATCTATGAGATTCACAAACCTACTTGAGGCAGACACTGGAGAACAGTACTCTAAAATACGCCAGCTGTTGAGTCCGCGAAAACGTGTTTTTTGTTCGCTGTTCGGCAGTGTGACACACCGGGTTGCAAGGTGTGTCAAAGGGGATTTTGCACTCATATGATAGTTCAGAAGGCAAATACACAAAATGTGCAGAAATGGAGAGGTAATAAATGGTATATTTGTAAATAATCCCACCCACAACGACTTACTGCAAAAATAAAAAGATATAATGCATGCAGTTATATTCCTAATTATACATAAATAGCGCGCAGGACAGACGAAGATTTGTAGAATCCTAAAATAAATCACATATGGGCATTAGCTTGCATGTGCTCGAAACTTCGCAAAATACTGCCTCGGGAGGCTAATGTTAGATTCGGTTTTATATGCACTTGTTTTGGGCCCTCACTTTGCAACTCTGTGCTTTATCAGTCATGCGCTTTAACACTTCATTAGGCTGCCGTATATATCATCGCGAGCTGCTATATATACTGCACAACCTTACAATGGGGACATCTATTGCTGGCGTTGCGGACATCGCATTTCACCAGAAAGCTGAACTGTTTATGGTTTGCACGTGACGTCATCGCACTATATGCTGCTGGTCATTGCGATTTGTCCTTGCTGAGAAAATCAAATCCGGGGGTGCAAAGTGTACCCTGCAAAAGGTTCGCGCTCAGTGCAAGCCATGTATTTGAGAGGCCCACGTTATTCTTGCTTGGTAGCAGCGTCGTGCGGAACGGCGCGAGCGTCTGGCATTACGAAAACGCGCATTCTGGCGAAAGTGTTTTTGGAAACAAAGTAGTCTCTGGGCCCACGCTTTCTGGTCCGTGCCGAAGATGCGGGGCAGAGTAACCTTTACAACATAGTATGTTTCTAAGCCTATCCACCCACTTTTTCTTTCTTTTTTTTTCGTTCCTGCTCCAGAGAATACTTTTTATTCCTGAGGGACTCCCTCCTCCGTTGGGGGATGTGAATTCCACAATTATATTTTTGTCACTTGATAACATTATTCTTCCATTGCTTCTATTTTGCACCCAACTGCAATGTTTAAACAAAATACGGAGGAGGTCGAAACTTTGGGAAGAACTTGAAAACGACACCCTTGTGAGATTTAGAGTGGCTGCCAACGTTCGGCTGTTCCTCTGAGGTCACTAGGATATTTTTTTTTTTCAGGTATCCTCCCCGTACACACTAACAGTTCTATGGAACGTCTGATTATTAGGTCACATTTCGTCCTTTCAATACTTCTATCCTCTGGGACAAATTTCTGAGGCAGTTCAGCAACAACGAAAACATCTTTGGGCGCCTTAGTGATGTATATACATGTAAAATGGGTCGTGCAACAATTTTTGTGCTTTCGGTAAATACCGCTCAAAAGTAATCCCCAAACATACCCATTAGTTTACCCTTCCGCGCAATGGCAGACGTAGAAAAAATTGAAGTAAAGTAACAGCTTGCTCCTCCTCCACTTGCAATTAGAACAAGCAGCCACGTGATCTAACGCAAATTATATACTGTAAGTGGGGAATTGTAGTAGACCGTTTCCGCAGCCCGCTAAGCACCCGGATAGCGCTCCGTAAGCCGCCACAAGACCTTGAACTATGCAGATAAGACTGGCGGCACGCATGCGCAGCTGCGGCGTTTTCTTCAGGGATACCGTAGCGGAGGAGAAAAACGATCTACTACAACTCCCTATAGTCGGTTACAAGTTAAGAAGGTAGGAGAAGCTCCTCCCACAAGCGTGGTGCGCCGGTTTCAAATCCCTCCGCAATCGAAAGAAGAGTTCACTGGAAACGCTCCTTGTTCCGCTTCAATGGATAGATAATGGGGTGCCAACTTGTCTCCGACCCCCACTTTTTAAGAAAGCGACCTTTGTATTCATCGGAGAAGGAACCGAGCCCCTGAAAGCAGCCTTTGTATCAATCGGAGGGGGAAGCTAATCCATCGGAAGGGGGAAGACTTAATCTCCCTCTCGTGGCTTCCACAATGCTAAGTCAAAGTCGAGAGATAAAGCAAATATGTACAGAAAGGCACGACCCTCCTCGCGCGTTGGCCGCAACGTCACGGAAACGATGGGACGCTATTGGATGCGGAGGTGGCGGAGGGATATATGATTCCCTTTGAGGGGCATTTGCCGCTACCTTCTTGACTTGTAACCTACTATAGTATTTATCATATTCATGCTCTGGGGTTGGCAAAGCATAGTGAATAAGATGAGCTTCAGATATTGTTGCAAATAAGCTGTTATCATCTTTATTTGAACACAAGCCGTTACGTTACCCCCAGCGGCGTAGACTTTCCATTTTCCCGGGGGGGGGGGGGAGGGGGGGGGGGGGGCTGAGAAGTTCTCCAGTGGGGGAGAAAGGGGGGAAAAGGGGGGGGGGTGCTTTTCCACGCAATTTTTTTTTACACCGGCAATTATCAGTAGTTTATTTTAGGGGGTACATTTTACAGCGTAAATATATCGCCTCGTGTCCATCGCTGTGTGCATTATTTTGTTTACATGCCACTACTAGAAGCTCGTTACATGGCACGTAAATAGCGTTGCGGTAAGGATCATGCCCCCCCCCCCCCCCGGGATGTCACCAGGGGGGGGGGGGGGGGGGGGGGGGGGAACACGAGCCCCGATGGCCCCCCGTAGTCTACGCATAGGTTACCCCAATGTTTGGCGATGCTGATTGTCATGGACCCGAGCACTCGACTCCGGGTCATCAAAATCGCGTACGTCACGGTGTCACGTGACTCTCGGTGCGAAGTTGTGATGTCATGTTACGCCCCGGTGTCAACTATATGTATGCGTATGTGCACATGGCATGTGGCGAGTGCATGTTTCCATGAATGTATTGTGACGAACCTAAAATTAACATCCAGAATTTAATTTCTTTACGAAAACCTGACTTATTGTCGTTAGAAAAGGGATAGAAACGTTGCTAAAATTTCTACCTCTTTTTATGCAATTTCTATAGACAACTCATGTTTACAAACAAACCGGAGCGCCCCTAGCAGACGCCACCGGCGCCGCGCATGCGCGATGGTATGTGAGCAAGAAGCTCGTTGTCGAACCCTAAACAAACCAATGAAATGCGATGTTGTCGGCGTCGGTGTGAGTACCCGTGCTCTTGTTCGCGTTGGAATTGTTGATGCTACGTCTTCCTGGCAATGTCTGACTACTTTAGCGGCCCCAGCGAAATCGCCAAGGCTCGTTACACCGCAAAAACTTCGCGTGAATAATGCGACGTGTGGCGATTCATTTCGCGTGGACGCCGCATTTCAGTCGCGACGTCGCTCGGGCTGCAAAAGCGTGAACCGTAGTTCAGTCTATCTATGCTGGAACGCAAACAAAACGATGTAGAAAACTGCATCGGGCACTGATTGGCTATTCTCTCGGGTCGCGTGACATGACGTTGAAATGCAGTTTTTCCCTATGCAGTCTATCTATGCTGGAACGCAAACTAAATGATGTAGAAAACTGCATCGGGCACTGATTGGCTATTCTCTCGGGTCACGTGACATGACGTTGAAATGTAGTTTTTCCCTATGCTGTCGAGCTATGCAAACTAAATGATGTAGAAAACTGCATCGGGCACTGATTGACTATTCTCTCGGGTCACGTGACATGACGTTGAAATGTAGTTTTTCTCTATGCTGTCGAACTATGCAAACTAAATGATGTAGAAAAGTGCATCGGGCACTGATTGGCTATTCTCTCGGGTCACGTGACATGACGTTGAAATGTTTTCCCTATGCTGTCTATCTATGCAAACTAAATGATGTAGAAAACTGCATCGGGCACTGATTGGACTATTTCATTTCGGGTTCACGTTACCATGACGCTTGAAATGTAGTTTTTCCCTATGCTGTCGAACTATGCCAAACTAATTATGTAGAAGAAAGTGCATCGGGCACTGATGGCTATTCTCTCGGGGTCACGTGACATGACGTTGAACTGTTTTCCCTATGGCTGTCTATCTATGCAAACTAACTGATGTAGAAAATTGCAATCGGGCACTGATGTGACATGACGTTGAACGTCATGACAATAATGATGTAGAAAACTGCATTGGGCACTGATATGCTATTCTCTAGGGTCACGGTTGACCTGACGTTGAAATGTTACACGGGTGATACAAGGAGACGCCAGGCTCTTTAAATCGACTGGAAATTCGGGTTTCTTAACACTATCGCGGACGGACTCTGTGCAGCGTTGCCCACAGATGGTGCTTTTTTTTTTTTTTTTGTAAATTTGCAAAGAGCCGAACTTACCTGAGAAAAAGTAAGAAAGAAAGGCTTCAGCTCCTATGGAAACGCAGCGACCGCCACGGTTCTGCAAACAACACGGCGCCGTTTCGCACGGAGACAAGAGATGGCGCAAGCGGTCGCGACGCC